>JABSSZ010000333.1:0-15386 GCA_013755755.1 Fusarium sp. NRRL 25184
GTTTATAGGGAGGATATTTTATAAATTATAACGAAGATTTACTGATAGTTAATTAAAGTATTTTATTCAATTATAGAACTACTAAGCTCTCTAGCTTCTAATTCAGACCTCTTTAATTCAACCAGAGCTTACAGATCTTCCATTCCAAAGTCATTGGTAATAAACTCATCAATATCCTCCAGCATTTCAGGCGCTAATAAGAACTGATCTTGACCAGCCCCGGATTCTATATTCCCGTTGTTCGCAGATGCTTTGACCTGCTCATAAGTAGTGCCATCGACGCTTTGCTCGGGTGAACCCATGTCGATGAAAAAAAGTCTAGGAGAAGGCAACCGTGCTGAATAAGGTGCAGCGAGGCCTAGTGTAGAGTCCTCTGAATATCGCCCGAGAGCTAACGAGTGATCGATAGTTCGAGAAAGTCGGAAGTATAAAACAGGTTCCATGACGAGGACATTACCCCAGTCATTGGCATACTCGTTGTCGTTGGTTAGTTGAGATTTCGATCCGCGGCAACCGACAGCGTTAATGCTATAACCATTCTGTGAACCCGTCTCATTCTCTGCGTCCTGCAAAGTTGCATAATCGATAGCTGTTCTGATAAAGGTCCATACATCATCAACTCCATCATAGAGCTTCTGCATAGCCTTCATCGTTTCAACATAGATATTTAGCTTTCCTTGCTTCTGGGCTATTTGCAGTGGCCTCTTTGCAAGTCTAACATCAAGGATGTGGAGCACCAGGGGAACAGCGATATATGCAGCACTGGTAATAGAATATCAGCAATAGTAAATGACAAATCAGGTACCAACTCACATGCTGATTGGCAAGAACCTTTCTAATCTCATTTGGATAAGCTCTTTAAGATTCTCTGTAATGCCGAGGGCAGCATCCTCGATTTTGTTCTTGATCCGTTGCAGCTCTGAAGTGGCTTTGGCCTGTTCCTGGCTAATGATGAAGGCCTTGTGCTGGTAAAGCGCAAAGCAAGCAGCGCTACTCGATGGTCAGAGATACTAAATACATGACAATAGGGTGATAGGGGTACTTACTGATAGTATATGTAGAGTAAATTTGTGTATAACACAAGAGACTCTTCTCGAGTGATGATACCGGCAGGGGTTGGAAATTGGATCGTTGCCTTTTCGAACCAAGCCTCCAAGCCAGCCTCACAAGCTTGCAGCGATTCCCTTCCTTGTTGGGTATTATGAACAACTGGGGAGTGGATATCAGTCAAGCGGCCTGTAGGATACACGATCTTGATGACATCAGTGAGCGGAACAGTCAGCTCACACAGCGTGATAAATAACCGGACTAGCGTTCGCTTCGTCTGTGGTGTGTAGACCCGAGACCCGTCGATCTCTCGCGAGAAATCTCTCTCAGTAGGCAAGTAGCTTCCGTGGGCCACATCGAGTGATGTAATGTGTAGTTGTCTTCGCATCCCAAGAGGCAAGATTCGGTCCCGTACTATACAGCACCACCACAGTCGTTTTAGCTCGTTTACCGAAGTCAAACTCGGGTTTGAGCTGGTGTGAAACTGGTCTGCACCTGCGGCCTGAGCTAAGTGAATTGCAGTCGAGAGCCAAATAGAATTTGTGCGTTTCTGGTCCTTCATTGTTCCATTGTATGACAGTAAAAGTGCTCCCTGTGCACTAGACACAAGGTTCCTCTCACTGCAAAGATCAAACAAGAGCTACAATGCAGGTCAGTCATGATTGGCTTACTAGCATGAATCACCAATCATGATGAACTTACCTTACTGCGACGGTAGTACGTGTCTCGTGCCTTGTGTACTGAAGCAAATCCAAGACTTCGGAGTGTTGAAAAGGGTAGGAACTACAACGTCAGCATATCCTGTATCAAGATATACACAGAGCTCGTAACATACACTACATGCAGTAAATAGCATCGCCTGAAATACGAAGAGAGATAGATTTGATCTGCCGCGTGCAGGTCTTGTATAGATGGTCCAGAACCAGGCTTCATCTAACAACGGAAGCGCCGGGTGAACATGTAAAAAGTACTCTTGAACAAATTCATCCAAAGCTTCTGGAGTGGGGACTCGAAAGCAGCCTTGGGCTTCGAGGTAGTTTATATCGTCAGGTAACAAGCCAGAGATATCGAGATCGAGGAAAGAGTAATAAGAGTATATGATGTGCGATTGACCGGACAGCTTTGCGTCGGAGCTTGAGGCTGGCTTGGACTCTGTTTCATGAACCCGAGAGTTTTCGGAGATAATGGTGAAGTCAGAGTCTTTGCGCTGGTTGAGAACCATCTCAAAGATCCCAGGTTCCTTCTCGCGATTTTCTGTCGAACCTTGAATGAGTCGTTCGGCAGGGTAATCTATGTCAGGTTGATCCCAAAGCGAGTCGAAGCACATGGATGGGCTTTCAGGGCCACATTCCACTGAGAGATCTGGCTCCAGATATGCGTCGTTTGGCGAATCCAGATCATCCGATGCAGCGGAGCTTGGGTCCTTTGGTAAAATTACCTGCAAACTATTTCTGAACTGTGTCCGCTGCTGTTTTTCGACAACGACCGGAGAGCGTTTGCGACTTGGCCTGGTTAGCTTGAGTTGGTGCTGTTTGTCTCGGGAACCTACTATTTGGTGCGTCTGTCTTTGACAACACATTGGATGTTATCAAGGGCACAATTGGTGCACTGATGCGGTCTATGAGTGACATCGCATCGCACCTTGCGGGAGCGACAGGCTACACAAGCTTTGCTGGCTCGCTTCCGTCGAGGATTTATGGCCTGGGACATTGCGTCTTCCATAGTGGGCTCTAGGTAATGTTTCAGTAACGATGAGGATAGATTTTGGACCAGTCATTGAGGTGAAAGATCCAAGATTTCATTTTCTAGACTAATTTGATGGCAACGGAAAGACGAGGGTCTGAACGCGGGGTAAAACGCGGGGAAGTGGAAACTTTAGTCAAGCTACGAAGCATTTTTCCTCTATTGAATGCAGTTATTCGCAGTGTTGACTCGACGATATTGAGTCAGGGATCACGCGCCCTGACTCGGCCATGTTGTGTCAACCAGCGCCATGTCCTAATGGAGTAAGTCAAAGCGCGAAAACAAGATTCATATTAGCCACAACACTTGACATCTGCGCATTTTCTACCGAGGGTAAATTCCAACCAATCAATTCATGGTTTCAGAGCCTGTAGTCGAGAACCTGACGAGAAGTATGTTGTGCATTCCACCCGAGACCTGATCGTTAATACTCTGAGCTGCATCTCTAAATATTACCAGATCTGCAGGTTAAGAAAGGTATAGTAGATACAAGATAATTAATATGAACGTAGCATTAATATCACATCTACCAGACAATAACTGGCTTAACTGTTTTCCCGATTTTCATGTCTTGTAAAGCAGTCTCAAAGTTTTCTGGCTGCACAACATCGTCAGCACAGCCTCCCTACTGTAAAGATCCAGGGGACATACCTTGTAAAAGCTGATTAGCTTATCGATTGGCAGCTTACCTTCCCGATACCATTGTACCATTCGAGGTAGATACTATACGCATGTCAGAGCCTTGACTGTTGTCTACAATGGTTAACCTCATACCTCAGCAGGAACAGCATCACCTTCAATAGTTCCCCGAATGACTTTCCCGGTCTGAACTTCGATTAGCTTTGTAAAGATGAAGAATCGGGGATGAGTTCATACCTGCATGAATGTGACAAGATGAAGATCCATCATGGCATCAAGTGGTGGTACTCCAACAAAGATCAGTTGACCTCTGTTGGCAGTAAACTCTAGACCTGCTTTGATGAGGCCCATGTTCCCTGTCGTGTCAATCGTTATGCTGGACCCTCTTCCATCAGTGACTCTTTGGATCTCGTCTTGTATGTCAATGTTCTCATCGGCTGTGTTGATTACATGAGTCGCTCCGAGGGCTTTGGCCAACTCCAGTCTCTCCGGTACACGATCAATACCAATAATAGTCTCGCAGGCCTGTATCTTTGCTGTCTAGAAGAGAAATCAGCTTGTTCTTCGTGCTTTTGAACAGGATATTTCACCATTATAGAGACCAATCCGACACCGCCAAGACCTATTACTGCGACTCTGTCTTTCTCATTCGCTCTGGCAACGTTCTCAACCGTTGCCGCACCAGTCTGAAATCCACAACCAAGCGGTGCGAATAACTTCAACTCCTCTTCAGTTTTAATAATGTCGGTCACATTTACAACAGATGTTTCCTTGACAACTGCCAGTTCGGCAAAGGACGACTGCCCGAAAAAGTTGCCACGCAAGTCGGTACCTTCTGCGGTATATGTTGCATCCTCACCGCCGTAATTGACCTCGACGAACTTGCTGCAAAAAGATGGATGGCCCTCTTTGCAATCATGGCAGTCTTTGCAATTGTGAAAAGAGAGAAGAACAAAGTCACCGGGGCGAGCTTTGGTTACCCCAGACCCTGCTTCCACTACAACGCCAGCACCTAAACAAGAACCTCAGTGATCATGGCCCCAAAGACAAGGAATATGTTAAACTGACCCTCGTGTCCTAGTACTTTGGGATATGGGATCTGGTCGGCAGGCCAAGTGGCAAAGATAAGGTCCGTGTGACAAATGCCAGTAGCGACGACTCGAATAAGCAATTCACTGGGATGAATTGCCCGCACAGACCCGTTTACGAGTTTAAAATCTGGCGTGGTGCCATGCGGCTCGTATGATGCGATAATCTTGGTGTTCATAATTGTTAATGACGATATGTTTCACGGAAATCAACGTTGGTCTCTGTAAACAGGTACCGATGATGATTTATTGAACAAAGAGCACACCGCGTAACTAGCCTAAATCGAGCTAGCGACAATCTTATCCCCAAGATTTTATTCAACCGATGCCAAAAACCCTCGGCAGAAATAACAAGCCAACCGGCCCAAATAATCTAGCCTCGTGATAGCATGTAACTAGCTCATTATGGATATGGAACGCGGGGTAAATACCTTGGCGAATCTTTGCACCAGTAAAGGCCACTTATATCAGGCCTCAAGGGGGAAGTGATATACTTAAACAGCCTGATACCAATCATTCATGAGTAATTCTTTGAGTACGAGACACACCCCGAACTATCGCATCTACCAATTGTAGGAAACCAGAATGGCTGTTACTACTTATCCGGAGAACATGGATTTCTCAACCTTTTCCAACATTATCAATGGCCAAGCCAGAGGCACTGAGGCCACACGACATGGCGTCAACCCTTCAACACGCGAGGCGTTGCCGCCCTGTCCTGTGTCCACCCAAGCAGATGTTGAAGATGCTATACAAGCAGCCCGCTCTGCATTCAAAACTTGGAAAACGACTCCAATTGAGGTTCGGAAGGAGAAGATCAAGGGCTTGGCAGCTGCGCTCTTGGCACAGAAAGCAGAATTTGCACGCCTTCTCATAGCAGAGCAAGGAAAGCCTGTAAGTCTAAAAATTCGGTTTGTGTGTTGGCCTGAGAAAGCTCACTGATTCGCTGTAGACTATGTTTGCCGACCATGAGATCATTCGTGGAGCTCACTGGCTTACTGGGACGTGCGAGCTTGATATGCCCGTGGACGAGGTTGACAACGACCCAGAGAGACGCATCCTCACTCGCTATGTCCCTCTGGGAGTGGTCGTTGGAATAGTCCCATGGAATTGTACGTGTTGATATCTCGTCTCCAAGTCTCGAACTAACTCGGCGTTGAAGATCCCATTATGCTTCTGTGCGGAAAGCTTGGTCCAGCACTGATGGCAGGCAACTGTATCATCGTCAAGCCTTCTCCCTTCACACCCTACTGCGGTATTAAAATCGTCGAGCTTGCGCAGCGATTCTTCCCACCTGGTGTTATACAGGTCTTGAGTGGAGGCGATGATCTAGGCCCCATGTTGACGGCTCACCCAGGCATTGACAAGATCAGCTTCACTGGCTCCACGGCCACCGGTAAGAGGGTCATGGAGAGCGCCAGCAAGAATTTGACCAGAGTTACTCTGGAGCTGTAAGTCTACCCAACTTTACCTGCCTCTCCCTTCCCAGCACATAACAGCTCACATGAGATAGCGGAGGAAACGATGCTGCGATTGTCTGTGCAGATGCAGATATAGAGCACGCCGCTTCACAAATCGCAGTGGCCGCATTTATGAACGCAGGCCAGATCTGTATTGCCGTCAAGCGCATTTATGTGCATCAAGACATATATGACACTTTCAAGGCATCCTTCATCAAGCATGTATCACAGCTCAAAGTCGGCGACGGATTCGCAGATGGCACTTTCATGGGGCCAGTTCAGAACGAACTTCAATATGAGCGTGTCAAGCTACACCTCGATGAAATAGCAAAAAGTAATTATGCTGTGTTGAAGGGCGGAGACATGTCAGAGGGTTCGCAGAAAGGGTTCTTCATCCAACCTACCGTTGTGGATAACCCGCCGGATGATAGCAAGATCGTCACCGAAGAGCCCTTTGGGCCAGTGGTGCCTTTGCTGAAGTGGTCTGGAGTAGACGAGGTCTTGTCTCGTGTCAACGCAAGTGACATGGGCTTGGGAGCTTCAGTTTGGACGACTGATGAAGAGCTTGGGATGCGCATCGCTGATGGACTTGATGTTGGCAGTGTTTGGTTCAACGAGCATCTCGCTATTGAACCTACAGCTACGTTTGGGGGTCACAAAAACAGTGGTCTTGGACGCGAATGGGGTGTTGATGGACTGCGAGGATATTGCAACTCTAAGACATATTTTATTAAGAGAACCAAGTAGAGTCACTATACAAGCAGCGGTAAAATAGAAACAGATTTAAAGGTTATTTTCAACACCTAGAATAACGTTGTAAATGCCAAACCGCTACGTCCTGAATAACTTACGATGCAGCTTCAGAATACCTTTTACAGCTTCCCTTCTCCAAAAGGCTGTTAATATGAGGGGCTTGGGGCCTATCCCAAAAAGAGCAAGACGGCTTCGTATACCAGGTTCTTCTTTGCGAGTGGTTGAATGCTTGCGGCAGTTCGGTCTTAGCCACGTTGGTGAGACATCATTCACGGCTCACGGCTACCGGCACAAATTGAACCACTCACCAATCGACTTTACATATCAGAGCCCCTTCACAAGTTCATTCAGTCCACTCTTCCCCAGATTCCCCGCAGTTCCCCATAACGCGCTAATCTTTCTGCTATGCCTCTTACGATGACCCCGCGTTGCGATCCTCAACTTGCCTCCCTTAGCAAGTTTAGTTTAACGAATAAAAGTTGCCGAGGCCGAATTCCATGCCACAAAAGCTCTTGGTTTGGTTCACCTGATTCTGTGTTTTTATCACCACCATGGCTATGAGATCCACGTCTTAAATCACTCCTTTACGGCCCCTTCGCCTGCATTGACCGGATCTACCTTCTCCTATGTTCCTTTCAAATCGCTGTTCTCATTATACTGTTTTATGAACATGGACAACATTATCATGGTTGAACCCAAAAGCTTTGAGGCCATTGCGGTCTCGTTTGCCAGTGGCTGTCTCCTACACATCCTCTTCTACCGTAGGGGAGAATGGGACTTGCTTGCACTTCGAATCTTTAAGACCTATGCTACCTTACCCATTATTGTGATTGGGTTGTTGCGCTTGGCTGATTTCAAGGGCTGGCAACATGAGACCAACCTGTCGACTGCCTCCGTTCTCTTGCTCGAAGGTGCTCACATGCTTGGGCTTTTGACCAGCATCCTCTGTTATCGCATCATCTTCCATCCCTTGAACAAGTTCCCTGGGCCACTCCGCGCTCGAATCTCAAACTTCTATCCCACCTACCTCACTACCAAGAATGCGCACCTCTATGAAGAGGTTGAGCAGCTCCATCAGAACTATGGTGATTTTGTTAGATTGGGTCAGTATCCTCCTATTCAGCTTCTGACGTAAACTAAACCTTGGCCTCTAGGACCAACACAACTTTCCATTATCCATCCAAAGGCGATCGATGCGATCTACTCTGCCAAATCACCTTGCACCAAAGGCCCATTCTACAATATTCTCCACCCTCGAGTCTCGTTGCACATGATTCGCGATCACAAAGAGCACAGCACCAGGCGAAAAATCTGGGATAGAGCCCTGAGCTCCAAATGTGAGAGCAACTCTCTTGGTCTATTTATCTATTGACCAACTAACAATTACGAAGCACTACGAGACTACGAGCCTCGCGTCACGAAATATACTACACAATTACTTGATCGTCTCAATGAGATGCAAGGCACGACTATCAACGCCTCGAACTGGTTGAACTTTTACAGCTTCGACGTTATGGGTGATCTTGCATTTGGCAAGTCTTTCAACATGTTACGTGACGGTGTGAATCATTATTTCCTTTCCTCGCTACACGACTCAATGAAGATGGTTGGAGCTCTCGCGCATATCTCATGGATAATCCCCATCCTGAAGCTCATCCCCGCTGTTAGTGCTGAGGACCGTAAGTTCTGGGCGTGGATTGAGAGTCAGGTTGAGGAACGGTCAAGGGTACGCTATTTTCTCTAAGCAACCTTGTGACTGTGCTAACACGGAAGACGAGTAGATGAAGCCTGATAACCCAGACGTCTTCTCTTGGATCCTCGATGAATACGAACGCAGTCCAAAGACACACCAAGCAAAGCTCAATGTTGAGGCCGAAGCTTATTTGATCGCAGTTGCTGGAAGGTATATACTCCATGTTATCTGCAGCTACCTGAGCCGCTTTGAGACTTACTGGATTATAGCGACACGACCTCTGCGACCTTGACTGGTCTTCTCTTCGAGCTGGCGACAAATCCCTCCCAGATTATCAAGCTGAGAGAGGAGATTGACATGTACTTCAGCGATAGAGAACACGCAGACCATACATCACTCTCCAATCTCATCCACTTGAATGCAGTCATCGATGAGTCGCTTCGTTTGCATCCGCCTGTCCCTTCAGGTTTACAGAGAGTCACTCCTCCGCAGGGGCTGATGGTGGGGGACACTTTCATCCCAGGCAATACGATTGTCCAGGTTCCCATGCATACAATCCAGCGAGGTAAGCTGTTTTCTGCATGCCTATCTGTAGACAAGCAACTAACCAGGTTGCATCAGATGAACGCTATTTCGTGAGACCAGCGGAGTTTATCCCCGAGCGTTGGACTACATCTCCCGACTTGGTCAAAGACAAGACGGTCTATGCACCTTTCTCAATTGGTAATGTTATAGATCTATACCTTCTCAACTTATACTGACTCTAAGAAGGGCGATATTCCTGCGTTGGGAAACAGCTTGGTTTGATGGAGGTGAGATATGTTATAGCACATATTGTACGGGCGTTTGATGTGAGGCTTGGTGAGGGCCAGACACAAGAGGGCTTCTTGAAGTCCAAGATGGATACGTTTACACTGGCAACCCCCAACCTTCACCTTGTCTTTACACCCCGTCATGACAAACAATAGCCCTTATAAATACACAATCTCTTAGGTATGCAGTTGGCGCACCTTTTCTGCTTAGGCATTTCCGTTGAGCTTGAAACCGCAATATTGTTTAAAGTACTCCTGATAAGAATAATTAAATCTCCTCTTCCCTATTCACAATAGTCGCAGCACCTCCACCCTCCGCCTCAGCAACAATCTTTGTTCTCAACACCTTTCCACTCTGATCGGTATAGATGTTGCAATAAGCACTAAGCCCATGATACGGTGCATATGTATACTGCAGCTCGTACTCCACCCCTTCATCTCCAGTGATTGTCTTATTGTGGCCGGTAAACTTCATGTCTTTGCTGTAGAACCCAACTTCCTTGCGACGCCTCTCAACTCCGTTGTTGTTTAGGTAGATATCGTACAGAAAGCCATCTTGTGTCAAGACGCGGTTCCTGTTTTTCGAGCCTGAAAAGTCGTTGACGGAGTAGAGAATATTGTTCTCGAGACGAGCAGTGAGATCTCTCTTCTCCAAAGCATCGGCATCTTCGCCAGATGCATTGCCTCCACTGCTTCCGCCGACGACATCACCAACATCGTCTACGATATCCTTGACAGTGTCACCGAGAGTGGCAATGATTGGGTTCAGGTCGATGCTCTCAAGGACATCATCGACCATGCGCAGAATATTACCAAGACGGGCCTCAAGCTCGACCTTGGCTGTGACGTTGTAAATGCCGAGCTTCACACGGTCAATACCGAGATCGACACCAGCGTTGAAATTAAGCAGATTGAGGACTTTTGCGTCTAGGTTGATTTTGGCAGTAATGTTCTGCACCTCGATAGAGATCTCGCCTACAGAGACATTGGCGTTGAGGTAGACGTCTGGTTCTTCGTTGAGAGGCGCGACACCGCTGTTGGTGTTTTCGGTCTCGTAGATAGCGGACTCATCGTCACCTCGGCGGTTCAAACGATAGCCATAGTAGCCGTCGCCTTTAGCCTTCGCAGTAGCAAAGCCTGCAAACGAGGCCAAAGCCAAAGCGCCAAACACTGAACAATGCTTCATTGTGAGGTTGAGTTTGCTGCCGGTGAAAGAGAGTGAGAATGAATGAGACGGCTGTGCAGGCAAAAATGAGATACCGTTCAGAAAGGGCACGAGTCGTAGAATAGAGAAAAAACACAAGCGACCCTCCTTGACAGAGCATCCAAACCAAGCTTGTAATACCAAAGATCCCTGCTACAAACGGCGATATATTGCTCAATCAAACTTGGTTGGACAGCCCAGGATAGACGGTAAGCGAACTTGAAACAACAGCAATCCCGGTAGAAAAGTTCCGGCCCTGATCTCCAGCCTCCGAGGTTTCATTGATGCAGGGGAAATCACAGCGAGTGGAGCCATCTTCAGCGTATTGGAAGCCTGAGAGGGCTGTATTCCCGACTGACCCCTGCCACTGCGTCAATGCGTGAACTCAATCTCGATCGATTACCCCATAAAGCATGTCAGTAATTTCTTTCCAGTTCCGAAAATCCTGTTTTTCATCGCTTGAACCTGGAAGGATGGATAACACCCGCGATATAACCATCCCAATAAGCTCATAGGCCCGAGCGCTAATGATGCGACGGGAGATTGCGCTGGTTCCAAGGCCGGTGTGACAAAGGTCCACTTTATACCATGGGGTAAATCATCAAAGACCTGGCGGTGGACGATGAGCGAGAAATGTCTCGACATACCATAATTGTCTCGCTGTTAGAGCATCGAACATCATCACCTTCTTCCAAAGAGATTCCTAAAAAAAAAAAACGTCAATATGCGTCTCTCCATTTTTCAGCCTCTGTTCCTGGCTCATCTTTTCAGCCTGGGCATTGCCCAAACACCAGATTCGACAGATCCAGCTACTACTGCAGAGAGCATCGCAATTCCCCCAACAGCCTCTCCATCTGTGAGTGAAGATGCCACCAGCGACAGCACAGCTCAACCGACATCTGCATCTGGAGGAGGAGGAGGAGGAGGAGGAGGCTCAAGCAACTCCTCACTTGGTCCTCCCGATGTTCATCTCAAAGTCCCAGAACTCTCTGTTGGCCGCATTGAGCTAGACGTCGACAATCTGCATGCGGATATCAACCTCAACGCGGATATCGCGAAGCTTGTCCAGATCAATGCAGGTATCCAAATCGGCATCGACAAAGTCAACATCACAATCGCAGATGTAGAGGCCGAACTTGAGCTCGTTGTCCGCTTGGGCCACTTGGTCGAGATTGTCAACCGTACCCTAGCTTCCCTCGACTTGAACCCGGCTCTCATCAATTTGCTCGACTCGGTCGGCGACATTGTCGAAGGCGTTATCGGCGCTGTAGATGGTCTACTTGGATCTATCACCCAGGGCGACACAAAACTCAATTTCCTCATTGACAACCTTGGAAACATTGTACAAGAAGTCACCAAAACGGGCAGCGATGTTGTTAGCTCGATTATCGGAAACTACAAGCAAAACATGACTTTCACTGGCGATGAGAAGACTCTGAACAACGGTCTTACACAAAGGACATATGAGTATAAGGAGCTTAGTGCTCTCGTTAACATTGTCTTTAATAAGGCTGGCCAGATTGTTCAGGCCATGGTTGTCAAGGGCGGCGGTAGTGGTTCTGGAGACGGCGATGATGATGAGCCTAGTGGCAGTGCAACCGCGTCGCAAACAGCAACAGCCACATCTACTCCCAGTCAAGCTACAACGGCATCGTCTGCTTAATGAAGCACCACGCGGGATCACGTTTGTCCACCACATCAATAAAAGTATATCTTCTCATCAATCGTATCAAATTGCAGGCATTATTTACCAATTCAATGTCAAGGTGACTGATGTACTGTAATCAACTTTGGACACTAGAACTACCCTTAAATATTGGGGAATGGAGGATCAACTTTGAGAACCCTTCAAGGCGTCTATTGAAAGCCATGAACATGACCTGATTTGTATAGCCAGTTCAGGCTAGACCAGGGGTACTGGCTTGAAACAAGCCGGCATCTCCCTCAGATCATTCATACATCCTCACATAAGGAACATGAACTGCCTGATACTGAGACGTGTGTGGACCAAAGTGACACTTCCAGTAGGTCCGATACTGGTTAGATGTCTTGGTCAGACCATCCTTCTTCTTCGTCTGGCTGGTCATCTTGGTACAAGGCATATCCATGTCAATGGTGCTCCATCGCTGGTAAGCCACGGTGCCGTACTCCATCTTCCAGCGACCATTCGTCAGGGTGAAGTCCTTCAATTGAGAGTCTGTTGCCCGAATGAGCCAGAAGTAGAGCTTGACTGCCTCAGCCAGCTCTTTCTTGATGTTGTCCTGGATCGCGATGAGGCCATTGCGCACATAATAACCATTTTGGTCACCGTTATCAAACTCCGCCTGATTGACCTTCTCCCAGTCAATTGCCAACATGCTGGTGATCAGTTCATGAAGAGCTTTGGAATCCGCCAGATATTCTGAGGCAAACGACTTCAGGGCGGCAAGCTCAGTGGCGACCTTCTTAGACGTAGTTGACATCCCAGCAACGACGGGCATGAACTTAAAAACATCCCTGGCGACTTTGATCTCGTTGTTCTTAATCCTGTTGATCATTTCATTGGCTGAGGGGATATAAGCCCAATTTGATCTGAGCTTGTTGACGTCGTCCAATAGGTTGCCTGCCTTGGTGTTGAAACTGAATATCTGCCTAGCTGTACTAAGCTTGTCGGATAAGTTGATAACTGTTCGGACATTGGCCATGAACCTTCTGATATTGGGGCGACTAGTCCCGCAGTAGTCAAGACCAGTGCAAATTGAGTTGTAATAGCCACTAAGGGTAGGCTCAACGTCGTTAAAGGCTTCTTTGACCCCATCTGTAGCAGTCATAACGTATCCAGTGGACTTTTTGATGAGGTCGAGGTTGTCTCTCCAGCCGTTGAGTACGGGGACGATGGGGCCAAGAAGAAGTTTGTACGAGGCGGTAAGGTAGTTACTGAAGACGGAATAGATTTGTTCGGAGTTACAAACACCTGTGACACGACAGGGATGGATCACGGCGATCATGGCACGAAAGGTTCCGCGGGCCACCTGATAAATGTCAGTCAAGCTATGTGAGGTACAGAACGAAGGCGTACATCAGCTCCTAAGGCGACTTTCCAGCCAGTCCCCTTGAGTTTGTTCAAGGTGGCATCACGAGTTTGTGAGTACTTCAGACCTCCATCCGTCAAACACTAGACTCAGTCAGCGCAAAAGAATTCGAAAGCAACGTATTGCAGCAATACCTTTTCCAGGGTCCCGGCCTGGTCGAGATAGTAGTTATTCGCCAAGTCAAAGTTACCAGCCGAGGAAGACGCGAACTTGCCCTCAGAGTTTAGAGTGCGCAGTTTAGTAAAGCAATTGCAAATGGGATCCCGGGCCTTGAGGAATTTGTTGCCAAGCGTCGTGCCGAGGGCTTTGCGAATTTGGTCGCAGACGTTGACTTTGATGTAGTTGAACTGGATGGAACGAACTTTTTTCGTGGATGTGACGATCTTGAAGCCGTTTGGTACAGTAATAGTTGTTTTACAGCCATTATTGGCACTGCCGGTACAGATATCAGTTAAGCTGCTTTGCGCTGAAACCACATCACCCAGCAACACCAGCGGAGCCAAAATGAGTGAGAATTTCATCGCTGTGGACTTTGGAAAATAGCACTGTTTTCAATCTCACTACCTGCGGTGAACACCCTGTAAATAAGTGAAAGTGCCTCGTTAGCAATTCAAGACTTTTCTCAAGTCTGGTCACCGCCAGCCCATGAAGCTGAACCCAGTGGCGCACGTAGCGCCTCCACCATAATCGATAGTCTCGAGATGGTATTCAGCCCTTGGAAGCGGAAGTCGCTCAAAAGAGGATTCATTAAGCGATGCAAGCTGCCAGAGATTAGGTGGCGTCAAACCTAAAAGTCTTGCTAGGCCCCTTGCGACAGTCTCTTGACATTTTGCATGGCTTTCTAGTGCTCATGACCTTTTGTGATAAACATAATATACCGTCGGGTCGTGAATAAAGTCTTGGCAAGGCAAAATGCCAAAATGGCTGGCGGTCTTTACAGGGTCCAGACCGTAACTATCATGGCAAACTGACTTCTTTTCAGCTGCCTCTCCTCTTAGTACATACCAAAGTTCCAAACCCGCAGCTTCCAACGCGTGACGCGAGTACACACCAAAGTGGAAACAAATAATAAGCTTAAAAATAAACTCGGGGAATTGGCGGAATTGGCATGACTCTATCTCACGGCCCCCTGGATTCGGGTAAGCCTTGTGCTTTATGGCTGAATCCTGTCTATGAACGTCGTAGCAGGCTGGGACTCATCTCCGTTACTTCACGGAGGTTAAACTCAAATGCTAAACGACCTTGAGATATTTAGCCATGAGACCATATGTTAATAACGAAAATATTTGACTCTATAAATACATATACTTGAAGCAACAATACTTAACTAAATGAGATGATACTCATGCATCAACTGGCCAATCTGTGATCCTTCCAACTTGTTGACAAGAAACCTTCGAATACGCTCTGGCAGCCACATCCCCAATTCCTTGCCATCTCGTAACTGACACATTGCATCAAGCAAAACTCTCACATCGTAAGTCGAGCCAAATACCTCTGGAACACCACGATCCACTCCAGTAAGCTGATATACCGACTCCATAGCCGTACGAACGGAATATTCTGTAGTAAAGATAGTATCGCGTGTCGTCTCTGCAAATTGCCCAAGGAAGGCAAAGTTCTCTGCTCCGGCTGGAATAATGTCGGGACGATCCCCTGCCTTTCGTGGCATGAAGAAAGATGTGACATATGGCATCATTACTGGAACGCATTTGGCGCCTTCAGCCGCAAGAACGGGGATGTCGCTCTCTGGGACTCCCATGTGATATAGCCACTCCTGGGTGATCTCCTCGCCGGTGCATTCTTGCATAGGCTTCTTGACGTAGTCGCCATTCTTCTCGACAAGAAGGCCGTAGACCCAGACAACAATCGGATC
>JABSSZ010000336.1:0-31856 GCA_013755755.1 Fusarium sp. NRRL 25184
AAAAAAAAAAAAAAAAAAAGCACCTTTCCTTTTGACTAGATTGGTGCCCGTAATGTTGTCTTACCAGGCTTTGATTCAGCGAACCAGCCAGGGGTCTGTGAGACATGTCGCAACATTTGATGGGCTTGCCTGGGGCAACCTTCTTTATGGGTCCATTGTCTAGACAGTGAAGGCCATAAATAATATCATCAGCAGTGAAGAATAAGCCGTGGCTTGTGATTATCAACGGCTGTCATCTTGTTGCTGGTCAAGAGGTCCAGATCGTCGTCGAGGTAGCATCGCGAAGGGTATAAACATCGAGGCTTAACCGTCTCCCCTGACGCTTCGAAACGCCTCTAATTGGAGATCAAACAGCATCATCATCGCGATGCAAAGAGTCTAGCCCACCCTTGTTATCTTCAGCTGCTGCCCTGGTACATTTTCCCTTCCCTTTTTCCCGCTTGTTTGCAGCTCGATCATCTGCTTGACCCCTGCTCAGGTTGGTAGGGTACCTTGCTTGGCCGTAGGGTTCGCTCCGGATTTCAGTGTCATAGCCAAGCAGGGGGGTGACAGAAATCAGTGATTCAATGAATGTATGCCGATGCCAGTGCCAATGCAAGTGCCCAGAAAGAGTGCCTTGTTCAGAAACGATAGCGCATCAAGGTGCCTGTATTGTAAAATTGGTCTCTGGCCTGGCCAGTAGCGTGCGTTTGCGCTGGACCTGGTCAACACAGGGCATCTTTGCAAATCGACCGATGACGTCCTCGATCAACACGGTCGCCCTTAGCAAACGTCAACGTCACTGACCACACTCCCTTTCTCCAGAGTCCAGCCCAGCCAAGACCAAGCCAACTACTGCCCGGATCCAGCCATTACCGTGTAACTCTTGTACCTGCCTGTCACGGGGAGTCTCCCTTAGAAAAGTATATCTAATCCTATCTCTCTCCTGCCTCGTACCAGGAGCTCTTTCTCTATTTCATATCCCGTCCAATACCAATTCCTACCTAATAAAATACCCAACTGCTTTGTGATACCCATCCCTTACTCAGAGGATACCAAACAACAGCTTCTTCATTTGTTACCTACGCCTACGCAACGCAACGCATCCTCCCCTCTCATAATAAGATCGACTTCTGCTTCGTCTCTTATCCACTAAATCATCGTCCCCTCAACTCTAAAAAGAGTTAAACGTCCTAACATTTTTAACGTCATAATTTCTGGTGGCATAAAGACATAATAACGAGATACCCCATACACTTTTGCCCATCATGCCCGGAGCCCCCGACGTCAACAAACCTACAGACATCAAGACGAAGGAGGCCGATGTCAACCGAAAGCTCCAAGTCTACGGTATCATCTCTGCCTTCCAGAATGGCAAGGTTCCTTCAGTGAGTATTCTCTGCGCGATTCTGTTCTTCCTCACATTCTAATGCATTCTCCTCCAGAACGACCAAATCGACGTCGCTCTAAGCAGTTTCCTCGCCTCTCGCGCCCTCTCTGGTCGCCACGAGAAGCTCTCCGCTGAGGGTCAAGAGCTCGTCAAGGATGCCGCCAACGCCATCAAGCAAGCCAAGTACCTCCTTCTCTCCAAGAACGAGGGCAACCTGATTCAGGATTTCATCTGGCAGACCACTCAGTTCGACCCCAAGAGTGTCAACACACCCAATGCCCCCATCAGCAAGGACGCTGCCAAGCAGGATGGTGACCAAGCTCTTGAGGGTTTGAGAACCCTTGGCCAGCTTCTCATCACCAACGGACAGTTCCGAAAGCTTCTTTCTGATGCTACAGTCCTCTTCCGCGATATGGCTGGCGATGCTGCTACCAACGCTGCTGCCCGTGTCCGCCCCTCTCAGGAGCAGCTCCGAAAGATCGACGAGCCTGCTCAGGACAATGTCTGGCATGAGGCTCCCGACTTTTCCAAAGACAATCTGAAGCAGCAAGCTAAGGGCTTCTACAGCGGAAACCCCAAGGAGGACGCCAAGGACGTCGCTGCCGCTGGTTTCAACGCTGCCGCTCCCGGACAGCTCCAGCAGAACCAGCAGGCCAATGCACAGCAGGGCACTTACCCTCAGGTCACCACCGGTACCGAGACTGGCAATGTGCCTTCCAGTTCCGTGCCTGCTTCAACCGACGCTGCTCGTGACGCTGCTCGCCAGACCGACCCTCAGGCTGGTAAGAGTGCCGCTAAGCAGGCTGCTGAGGCCAAGATCGACAACAAGGTCGACCCCGAGACCAAGGAGAACATCCTACAGCGCAACGAGGAGTACCGTCGCAAGGCCCGCAACTACTTCGATAAGAAGATGCCTCAGGAGAGAAAGGACCAAACCATCTGGCGTCTCAAGAAGATGATTCTAGAGTGCCAGCAGCACGAGGACTACTCGCAGGCCATTCAGACTCTTCTGCGCTTGGCCGAGAATTACAGCCGCCACGGCCGCACTCTTGGCCAGGGCTCTACCGATACTGCGAAGGATGCTCGTGGTGGCCTTGCGGCCGCTGAGCGTGACCTCCGCACTATCATTGAGCGCTTCGCCAACGGCACCTCCACTGAGGATCTTTGGGAGGCCATCGGCCAGATCTACCGCGACGCTGATAACGACCGTGAGCTCAAGGACTGGTTCAAGGCTATGGACTCTTACATCCGCCGATGCCTCCTTCAGCAGGGTTACATCCTCGAGGATGAGTCCACTCGTGAGTGGGATCAGCTCTACGACCAGGGACGATATCTCCTCCGCAACAAATACCGCGGCCACACCGACCGCGTCGTCGATGAGATCAAGTTTCTTGCCGACCAGTTCGACCAGGACCCTCAGAACCACGCTTTTGCCGAGTCTCTCCAGAAGCTGTTCAAGGACCTTGGCAACGACCAGGATGGCAAGCCTGTCTTCAAGCCTCATCTGCTCAAGGACTTGAGGGATGTTATTATCCCTGCCGCCCTTGAGAACATTGCCTATATCCCAATTCCTCGAATTGAGTACACCGATTCCCAGGTCGATGCTATCATTGAGAACCTCGTCCTCGAGAGTGACAACTTTGCCCCCAACATCTTCGAGGTCTCCAGCGAGCACTACTTCCGATGGGGCCGCAAGAAGATCGCCAACAAGAAACATCAGACCGTCGAGGTTAAGGTTGCTGGCATCCAGATGGATCTTCGCGACGTGAGCTTCCACATTAAGCGCAAGCAAGGTTTCCCTTCTATCACCGACACTGGTGTTGCTGACATCATCCTCCCTGGTGATGGCTTTTCCTTCAAGATGAAGGTGTCTACCGCCGACAAGAAGGATCGCCAGAACTACTTCAAGGTTGAGAAGGTCGATGTTGACTTCAACAAACTCCAAATCAAGGTCAAGAAGTCGAACCATAAGCTGCTCTTCTCCTTGTTCAAGCCTTTCATGCTGAAGGTTATTCGCCCTCCTCTGCAGAAGGCTGTTGAGAAGGCTATCAAGGATCAGTGCAACAAGTTCGACCAACTGCTATTCCAGGTTAAGCAGGAGGCTGACCGTGCTGCTGCTGAGGCCAAGAACAACCCAGAGAACGCCCCCAACATCTACAACCGTTACTACACTGCTGCCCAGCAACAGTTTACTAAGGGCAAGAAGAAGGCTGAGGCGGCTGCTTCTGACAAGAAGGCCAACATTGCTATGACCAAGGAGGATAGCATCTTCCCCAACATCGACCTCCCTGGTGGCATCAGCACCAAGGCTACCGAGTACAAGGAGCTTGCCCGTAAGGGCGATAAGTGGGAGAGTCCTGTCTTCTCTATCGGCTCCGCCAAGAAGAGCACTGACATTCCTTCCGCTCCCAAAATCCAGCGCAAGGCGCACCCCGTGTCAGATCTTGGACCTAAGAACACTTCCAACGCTGACTACGACTTCTACCCTGCTGGTGGTAATGCCCACTCTGGTAATGGTGCGTTGAACGGTGCTGTTAATGGCAAGCACCCTGCTGGTTTCACCAATGGTCAGACTGGCCTGCCCACCAGCCAGGCTCCTCTCACCACTGGCCAGATCAACCCCGTTTAAACCAATTTGACGGAGATGCTAAGTAGGCAGATGAAAATTAATAGTGGAGGATTGTTGACGTTATACCCATGCTCATGTACTTGAGTTGTCTTTATTCTCTTTGTTTTTGATACCACACTGGAAGCAATGACGATGGGCGGATAAAGCATGATGCGAGGATTGTGCTTGGTTAAGGAAAACTACAGGTTTATTAATTAGTGATGTGACGGCCGTTTCCTTTGTTACGAGGGTATACACGATTGATTGATAGTTGAAATTGACTGCTCTACCGTTGATGTTTCTGTTCTATTGTCGTGATATGCTGGCGTGATATGCAGCGTTTTGAAAGGGCTTCGACGGTCAAACAAATCAATAAATCTTCTCCTCGAAATCACTTGGCTGGGTCCCGTAAGCGGAGAAAGGCCTGACCGTTGAACAAAGTGTACAATGAGGTAAATATGAAGTCGTAATCCACGTCAACGATCATAGTGGGGGTCTGTGCAGAAAAGGTTTAGCGAGTACAGCCTTAAGACTAAGGTACGTCACTACAGAATGTATGGCACTCCATGATTCTTGCCCTCTGAGGCCTCATTCACTTATTCATTGATCTAAAATTGAACAATAAATCATCCACTAAAAGTCAGTGGATCTTTCTCACAACAGGTGCTACATCCACTGTCCACTGAAGCATCTCATCACATCCATCGAAAGCCGCAGAAAAAAATACATCTCACACGTCTATTATCAACACTCATCTCCCTTCCTCTCTACGCCGTACGCCCTCGATGTGACATGAGATATCATGACGTCTACAAATCTCGCACCTGAGCAGGTGCATGCCTTATTTGATATCCTCACGCATCACGAAACATACGCAGAAATACAGGGCTTCAAGTATCCAGACGCAGTCACAGGCTATGGCTATCCTTTCTCAAGAGCAACGGTTGAACCTCAAACTACACAAAGCGCACCCCCAAGCACAGGATGGAGGAGCTGGGCTGGTACACCTGTAAGCTCAAGACCCGGAACACCAAAGCAAGGAGCTGCGAAAGATGTGAAGGAATCTCCGAGCGACGATGACGATAAGAAACCTTCTTCGTCACCTATTCTTCAGACCATGTTGACGCGGTTCATTATGAAGCTTCCGGGTGTGCGAGATCTGCCACGCGAGTTTTGGTCTGTTAGAGTACAGGGCTTGTTGACGAGACTCGGAGAGGCAGAACTTTCAGAGAGCTATGATAAGGGTGCTTTGGGGACGAGAAAAGTGCTTGCGACTGGGTCGAGTGGACTTCTTGAGATGGTTGGTCGAGGAGTTCTTGGTGGTGTCAAGAAAACAAATCGACCGGATAAGTCATCGGATGAGAAGGTTGAGTACGATCGGACCAAGGCCGCAGACTTGGTAAAGGCATGGGATGATGTTGTTGAGGGCTTGGTCTATGGAGGTTTGGCAGATGAGATGTTTGATCATTTCAGCAAAACTTCAGATCTTGAGAGTCATTCTCCAGTCATTGGAGCAGCAGCTGAATATGCCATCATCCAGTAAGTTCCACATGAGATATCCTCTACCACTTCCCACTAACAAAACCAAAGCCTCGCTACCTTCATCCATCACATTTTTGTCCTCTCCCCCGAAGGCCAATATCTTCTCAAACTCCTCGAAAATGTCCACAACCTCATCCCGTACAAGATGGTCAAGCAGACTTTACGGATGGGCAATGCCGCTAGTATGATTAGCGCCATGATGCGCCTACTCCTTGCAAAGTTGAGCGTTACGAGCGTCACCAACTGGATCGGCTTGACCGCCAATGCCGACGATGGCATGAACCTCTTGCAGCGGATTATCTCATTAGTGTTGTCGTGGGACGCTGGGGAGTTCCGAAAGAGTGCTGACAAGGTTGAGAGAGCTAAGGATCGACCGAGTGACGAGATGCTCGAGGCCATTCGTCAGTATATCGCTATGAGTCGTGATGAGCATAAGACGGTTCGTAATGCCAGCGAGGAACATGCTCAGTCGATTATCACCGCTATTTTTAACGGATCCAATCCCACGTTAGCAACTCAGCTTGATGATCAGAAGCACGCGCAGTGTCTTGAGTACTATTCTGCTCTTCTCTCCGTGCGCGATCGTGAAAGCATCACAACAGCCTTCTGTCGCCAGCCTCCTGATCTCTTTACCGCGACTATCAAGGATCTGTTTGCCTCCTATGAACCTATGATCCGCATGGTACACTCCCAGATAGATTTGCGGGAGCATGTCGAAGCGGGTCAATTGTTCATCGACGAGTTTATCAAGGCTGGCAAGCCGAAGAAGGACGGCAGCATGCCAACTGTGGACGATTACGTTGGTCTTTTCATGAGAAACCGAGACCTCATGTATAGATGGGTTCATGCGTTTGCGGCATCTTGTCCTGATGTTTGGGAAGAGATGAAGAAATGGACCAACGATGCCGTACTAAAGTTTCGCCAGGAAAGAAAGCCTGTGCAAAAGACGAGCAATGCCGAGACTGGAGAGCGGGCGAGCAATGGTACTGTTGATACGAGTACCATGGACGACCAACTGAACAAGTTATTTCAATCGGTTCCTGAGAAGTCTCAAAAGGACGTTCTCATTTCATTGGATAACCACGCCGCATACCTTGCGCAAGTCGAGGCCCTTTCTCTCTGCCGCCTACAGCGCATCATTGACTCAGATGATTCAGAATCAGGCAACATGTCAGGCCCAGGCATGTATCTCTCCCGATGGCAGAGCCTGCTGGAAGACACGGCTATAACACCAGGAACGCCAAAGGGGCCCGTCAGACATGGAAAAGATGTCAAGAATGCTCTCACAATGGGCAAGATTGGAGTTGAAGGCACGGAAAAAACGAGAGAGGAAGCCCTTCAAGCAGCGATCGAAGAAGCTGAGGAGGGACCTGAAGCTCCCGATGTACATGTGGTGATAAAAGAGCTGGCAGATGGGTTCAAGAAGCTATTACAGGAGAGCGCTGGAAAAGATTTGAAGTAATACAGGTTGAAGTGATACGCAAGCGAAGGTCTCATGAATAATAGAATGAACGAATACACACGGATACAAAGTGAACAGTTGATAGCAATTTTTACCAAAACTAAGATAATGCCGTGAAATCATGAACTTGATGATACATCGATCCTGTGATCTTCTGACAAATGTTCCGCTTTCTGTGATAGATCTTTCTTACACAGACATTTCTGGCTCCAACCTTCCAAAAACTTGAATGATGCCTTGACAGAATTTCTGTGTCCTTTAACAGCACTCAGATAGTTGCCGTATGCTTTATCTGTATAAGGATTCTTGTCGAACACCCCTTAATCATTTGATCACATTGAATCAGCGAATAGAGCGAGATCGTGCACTGGCTTTGGCTGAAGATCTCTCTTGAGGAACTTCCGTCGAATAGCGTCCCAATGGTCCCAAATTGTACCGTCGTGGTGAGCGCTCTCTGACTGATTGTGCCCGGCGACTGGGAGAAGCACTCCTTGCTCTAGAGTCAGTCCTACCACGTGGTCCACGAAACAGTCTTTTCTGCGCACGAGGAAACGTATGCCGTTGCCGCTGTCGCTCGTCAACCTCGAGGAAATCTGGTGGTGCTTCTATAACCGGCGTCGCTGGGAGGGGTTTGCTGACTTTTGCAGCATTGAGAGACTTCTTGGCGTTGACTCTAATGCTGGCAAACTCGACGATAGCTGATCTGGCGCCTTCTGGGCAGTCCTCCATCTGGCCTACTCTATAAGCGAGACCATCCAGATAATCATCGATCTCTTGATTCCATGAAATTGGCGATGTCGATCGAATATGTGTTAGGTCAATCTTCTCAACCTCTTCTTTGGCACCCTCGTCATCGGATATGACTTCTATGTCAGAATCATCAGGCAGGATATCTCCAAAGTCGTAGTCTTGGGGCTCAAACTCTTGTGCTCGCAGGGGCTCGCCAGGTTTTCGGTTTCGATCCATGGGCCTGATGATGTATTTCTTCATCACGAGTCGATGCTTCCATACAAGTCTGATGGTAACCCCAGTTGCATCTTGCAATTTCTGTACAAGAGACTTGCAGGGTTTGCAGAACTTTCGGGAGAAGTACACTTCGAAAACAGGACGAGATCCATCTTCCCAGCGAGCTCGTCGAAGTTGGTTCAGTTGCTTCATCGTGACGTTGTTAAAGTCTTTTGTGATCCCGAAAGTCTGAAGGAGAACGCAAATACCGTGAACTGCAAGTTTGACTTCAACGTGAGACCCGAGAAAGATACCCTCAGTGTTTCCAGCCCATCGGCCAGGGTTGTCAAATGGTCTTCTCATGTTCATACCAAGGGTCTTACACATGGCCACGACTCGCCTTGTCCAAATACTATTTGGAAGAATGCCTTTCTTCTTGTCTAATACATCGCCGCATCGTCCAAGGCCATGACCTGATTCAGCTGCTGCTAAGACAACACGCTGAGATTTTGCAGATACAATGGTAATGAACCCTGTGGTTTTGTTTTCGAGTTGGTTTTCAATGGTAGATCTGCTGTTAATGTCCTTTGCTCGACGATGGCTGAAGACGAAGGAGATATTAGCCCCGAGTACATGAACTGTAAGCTTTGTGGTTTCAGGGTCGATGATATGGTGGAAGTATATAAGGGGTGATGGGTTGCTGATAGCAGACACAAAGACTGGAAGAACCTCTTCAACTTCCTCCGAGCTTGACGCTGCTGATTGCGGTGTGTTCATTTTGCAAATTGGGAAAGAAGAATTGTGCCTGTGAGTGAAATGTGTATGAGTTTCTTGAAGTAGTGTATATGAGTTTCATAAAGGAGTTGAGGACTTGGAGTTGAAGTTGTAACACACTCACAGATCACTCCACTTGAGAAGCAGATTTTAGTGAAGAGAGTGAAGGATAAATATCATCGTGATTCAGGGATACTTCAATGAACGTTGATAATTGCGATCATTGGCTTTGCACAATTGTGCTCTTGAGAGGAACTCGCACAACTCTTCAAGGACGGGCCATAACTGACAATATCAGAGTATTCTTCGAGATCAAACAGAGATAATAAGCAGTAACTCGTAACACGCGAAAATGGAGTTGGAAATAAAAAAGCTCGGCACTTTGAAAGAAACCAAGTTAGAGAACTCGCGATAACCTCACTTTGCGAGGATTAAGAGAAAGGGAATACTTGAGATTAGAGAATATCTCATGAGATGTTGAAGGTAAACAGAGATCGAGAAGAGAGAAAAAAAAAGGGGAAAGGGCATGCAATGACTTACCGTGCCTTGACCCTATCTCGGAGGGAGGTGGTGGTTGAAGAAGAGATCAACGAGAGAGATCATTGCGAGAAGAGGGGATAAAGAGGGGTAGTTGGAATTCTTTCACAACTTGAAGCAAGGCTACGGCCATGAAACACGCATGCGCATTCAAGATGCACATTCACAAGAGCAAATCGACCATAAAATGAACGACAAGTTGGACGGGTCCAATTTGACCAAACCGAATGACCCAGTGTCGGGGGAATCTCATTCATACATGACAAAATCTATGACCCAACGCCCAATTCCATTGCCATTGCTACCTTTGACTTTGACCGGAAACCGCCAGTTTTTGTTTACTCGTCATCCTCCTCCTCCTCGGCCTCAGCGGTGGTCTGGGCAATTCGGTCCAAATCACGCTGTCCAGCCTGGGTGATGCGGCGGCCACCCTTGTCCTCATCCTGCTCAAGGACACCGATCTTCTCAAGAGCCTGCATGACCTTTCGGTCGACGGAGCCGGAGGCATCGACGTGCTTGGAGGGACGGCTGCCACGGTTCTTGGCAGTGCCGTGGACCTTGCGGAGACGGCCAACACCGACGGTCTTGCGGAGGTAGACGTGGCGGGCGATGGAGGCAGCACGGACGTAGAACCAGTCAATGTCCTGGGGAGGAAGCTCCTTAGCAGGACCAGTCTTGACGGTATCGACCCAACCTGAGAAAGTCAGTATTTTCTAAATATCGAAAGAGTTCAGAATGTCTTACCGGGGATGGGAAGCTTGCCCTGTCGCTTCAAGAAAGCAGAGTAGGCAGTGATGAACTTCTGCGCCTGCAGTCACAAAACCCATTAGCATGATTCCGTCGTCAGAAGTCTTTCGACTCCCTCGCGCCTGCTCCTCAATCCCATTTGTACCCAGCCCTTTGAACACAGCAGCCGACACAGCGTTTCAATTATTATTTAGTATATAATCATCGCGCTGCGCCAGCACCATGGTGGGCAATCGGTTCTCTTGGAAGATTGCGTCGCCAAGTCGTCGAGTAGAGATCGATCGTGTGATTTTTTCGGAGTGCATTTCGTTTCCTGTGATGGGGGTTTTTTGTTTTTTCAGGGAGTACCTACATCGACATCGCGAACGGTAACTCCGCCGGCCATTTTTGCGGTATTGTTGGGGTTGGGTGGGTGGAAGGGGAGTTTGGTCGTTGGGTGTGGTTGTCGAAGCGTCGCGATAGTTGAGCTCGAAGATCTCACTTTGCTAGAATCGTGGTCGAAATCAACTATGGTCGCTTAATTTGGTCCAACCCTAATTGTGCGCTGATGCCTCGATTCTGAGGCGCTAGCACCCACAAGGGTTTTTTTTTTTGTAGAAATCGCTTGGTTTGGAGACCCTTAGTGAGCCCCATAATTTTTAATCTACAGTGTTACGTACAGTAGTTCGATGTAGTATGCACTGTACAACAGAGTGGCCCCTCTTGTACTGTAGAATATCACCACTGAGATTGAACCGATGCCCAAATTAGGCAAATATTCATGTAAGTGATTGGGTCCTGATCATCTGTTGCATCTGTGCAACCATTCACTCTCACGTGGTTCCACGTCGTTACTTTTACTTCTACTCCGTCTACGTCACTTGCGGTTGACAATCTTCAAAAGAGGAAACACGAGGAGATTCACGGTTCATCGGCTTTAAGTGTCAAGAGAAAAAGGCTCCATTTCCTGGCCATAACTAATAGTAACAGGGTCGAAGAAACAGACCAGGTATCAATTCTATCCGTCTAACGCAATGCCAAATGAGTTCATTATGGCCCATCCTTATTCAGGTATGCACCTCGAGAATATCCATTTTAACCACTTTTCTTCCACACGAGTCTCCTTTAAGCCCACTTGGCAAGAATAGCCATGACAGCGACACCGAAGGCAACACATGCGAATGCGAGCAACAGAATCCTGATTGGGGCCTTTCGCATGTAAGGGTTGAACATGAACTCGTGGGCGAGGAGCTCTACAAGACCAGTGTACATGAGAATACCAGCACTGATAGCGTCAAAGATACCATTTGTAAGCTTCTGGTCGTTGGCGTTGTTGGGCTTGGCTCCTATGCCAGCCGCGATACCAATGGGAGTTGATAGAGCAAAGATGCAGCCGAGTAGATAGGGCATCCACTGTCGGTTACTGGGCCAGGGAGCAACAGCCAGACGAGAACCGAGACCGAGACCCTCGAACATCTGATGGAAGACGAGAACAATCAAGAGAACGGTAAGCTCGTCAGAGGCTATCGTGCCGAGAGTAAGACCGATGAAGACACTGTGGAACACGACACCGAATTCGAGAATGAAGATGGCGAGCAGCTGACCAGCAAGTCCGCCCTGAGCATCACCCTCCTTGTGCTCACGACCGTGAGCGAGGTGGCTGTCACCACCAGGGGCATAGCCAGACCCCCTACGGTCACCGTTCTCGATGTCAGGGTTGCTGGGCTGCTTCTTAGCGATAAAGTCCATAGCAGGATCGAGCTCGTGGTCAATCTCCATTGAGTGGTTGTGCTCCATGTCGTCGTTGCTGAGACGAGCGGCGAGCATTTCGACAAAGAACATGACAATGACAGTCATCAGCGCGATGGCCTCAGCCCAATCGTAACCACCCAGGCGATCCTCAAGACAGGGGTCGGTCAAGTTCTCGACAGCGGGAACAAGCAGGTGCATGAAAGCTGTCGCTATGATGACTCCAGTACCGATGAACTTGCAGATGAAGAAGGTCATCTTAGGTACCGGGATTGTCTTTTGGCGTGCCAGGAAAATGGGCAAGAGTGCGCCGATAGCCGAAGAGGCCATGATGATGAAGATGGAGCCAATTCGAAGACCTCTTCGGCCGAGATCCACGGCCTCGCCGCTGCAGGTGTCCGCGTCGGCCATTTTGTCGATAACCAGGTGTCGAGAATAATAATGCTAGAGGATGCAGCGGGGAGGATAGTCTTATAGGGGGCTCGAGACCAGAAAAGAGGCGCGGGCCTGTAGGTAATAGGTGATGTGAGGTGGTGGTAGGAAAATATGTCGTCAAATGCCAAGGCGCAAAGATGCGAAGCCAAGGATTATCTAGATGCGTTGTTCCCTAAAAAGGAAGCGACCAAGGATAATCGCGCTGTATGATTCGAACGGAAACGCCAAGACGCGCGCTAATTGTTGAACTGTTTGCTTGGCCTGGATTGCAACTCGATAAACCTACGAGTTAAGATGGGTTTTATAATACAGCGAGAGTTGCGTGACGCGCGAAATAACGAGAGAAGTCGAAATTCGCGGCGAACCTTGATGGCGTAGACTCGACTTATAGAAAGTGGGCGAACCGGCCTAGGTGACCAGGTTTAGCTTGACAGAGGGCCCTGCGGACGGAAGCGAGGTGCCGAAGGCTGTAGACTAGATTTGTTCGAGCCGCAAGCGCGTGGGATGGTTGATACTGAAGGGTGGGTTGTCTAGGACCAGGGGTTTCTTGGGACAATATATAGTTACTACTAACGAGATAGGCGTGATATCTCTTGACATATGCTTACGATGAGTCTAAAAGTTAAAGTAATAAGGTTAAGAAACGTCGTTGCATCAAAGCGACTGAGTTCGTATATGCAAAGCTTCTAGACTCTGGTACTGAAGCAAAAGAACACTAGGAAGCTCAGCACAACTGATAACGTCTTGTGTTATACCCTCTTTGGCCTCAGGGTTGAACTCTAACACAAACCGTGTTTTAATCACTCGCTACTCTCCTCAATAATTCACTCGAATGACCGATTCTCTGTGACACTCGGAGAGTTAGTTATTCGCGTCCCAGGAACATGGAACTCGGCAACTGCCACATGCCTTGGCATCACCGTCATGATCCACTGTGACCAAAAGGTGTGACTTGAGATGTGATAGCACATTCTGTCTCTGGTGAATCTTGAGCCGTGGAAAAAGACGAACGTGGTGGTTTGAGGTGGGAGTGGGTCGAATTAAGGTGAGGACCTTGATGGCCATGTTAGCCTCATAAGCTCGGCTAGTACCGTTTCGGGTTGTAGAAGTTTCTAAGCTGTGGCTAGTGATTCTTCAGGCATAATTATCACAATTATCACACGGTAGCACGAGTGTGTTTGCTAGAAGAAAAGCATCGTATGATAGTCAGCATTGCCGCAGCCTCAATATGACTGTCCCTGATCATGAGTCACTTTGGGTTACAATAAACATCACACGAATGGAATCAATGTTAAAAAGAGCCTCAATCTCAAAATGTGGCGTCATTGCCCGTTATCAATCAGCAGACGCTTTATTGGCTCGCTAGCTACAGCAGCCACACTTGACATTCCGGAGAGATCGTGGAGACCATCAAGGTTCTCAATCAGCGCTGGCTTGATCCATGTCTAAGCCAACAGCGCCCACGCAATGAAAAACGCCAAAAGGTCTTGCAATCGGCTCTGACGGCATCTCCAAACCGTTCAGCTGGACGATGAGTGTGTCTGTGAGTTGGTTGCACATATGCATAAAACGGTGATTTATACAAGGGCTGTCACATGAGAGCCATCAAGAGATGATGTTAGACGCTGTCAGAGGTTGACAAATAAACAGTAGTAATAAGAGACTATGCCACCAATCGCCAATTCCAAATCTATGCCCCTTGAAAAACAATGCCTTCAACCGGTAACGCCATTGAGATGCTCATGATAATACATCCACTAACCGATACAAAACACCGACATCTGCAGTGTCCTGGCCACCTTCCGGGTCGCTATTCCCGTATGCACCATCGTTAATCCAGCTGCATCGTACGTATGAGCTGCCACATAGATCATGCTAACATGATCCTACGGGCCGACTGCAGTAGCGGGCTATTGCCGTCCTGCAGTAGTCAACGTAAATGTCAGGGCCTCATGATATGTTTTAATATCCGATCATGATGAAAACTGGATTTCCAATCCGAGCGTTCGGAATGGCTTGTCAAGTTTCCTCAAATCGATCGAACTTCCGAGACTGAATAGGAGAGATTTGACCCGCCCTTCCCACAGCACCCCTATTCGCATGTTTTGGTCAAGTCGAGTCTTGAGTACGCCGGCATATCTCTCCTCTCCAGGCTTTTCAGGGTCTATCTCCTCCTTTGGGGGTAAAGGGGGAGGCGGTAGTGGCTTGACGACCACTGGCTCGGGATCATCCAGACGCCATTCCAATTTTGCTTGAAAGCTGCGCTCCTTTGGCCGCTTCACCTCTGGTTTATCGTCAAAAACCACTTTGTCATCAATGGCTGGCTCGTCCTCAAGAACTGGTCGGGTAAATGGCTTCCGCCAGAGCTCCATACCAATAGCCCAAGCGCTTTCGTAGCTGAACACATTGAACTCCATCCGCGTAGCAAGACTGCAATGCCGGCCTGCCACCACGGCATAACTTGCACTGATATTACCCATCAAGGGATTCAGTGTCAACGTCGCGGATAAAGGCGTTCCCTTGTGCGCGGGTAACGTTGCAAATCGGGTTCCCACGCTGATTCCACCCGACTTGTTCAGGGTGCCGTAATATATTTCTCCACCCGTGCTAAATCGACCATAGATCCTTTCCCTATCAGCGTTTCCATTGTCGATGGACGCCTGGTCTGACGGCTTCTCGGCATCGCCGCCGAAATTGTATACGCCCCTGAAGCCGAGTAGCCCACCATCAGAGGACGCCAGTCCTTCGAGCGCATATTTCCCTACGTCATATTGCGCCAGGCCTAATACAGTTCCGCCGTTCTTAAGGTGCTGGGCAGATACAGAACTGAGCTGGACCTGGAGCGCAGGAGACAGTCGTTTGACGAATAGGGCTTCGAGTAGCGATTGGGGTAGGTAGAGTCGACCATAGAGGAGTGACGATTCCGGTTTATCTTTCGGTGTCTGGAGGAGAGGATTGGTTCGGTGGGGGAGTTCGGTGAGAGGTTTGTATGATCGCAAAAGCTCCGGTAGATTGACCGTCTCTGATTGCGGTGTCAAGAGCAGTCGAAGCGGGACTGACGAGAAGAGGTACGAGATGGAGCCATCAACGATACCGACTGAGCCAAGTTGGTAGGATGTCGCAAAGTTGGGGCTCGCGAGGGCGGAGAGGGTGAGTCGTAGCCCACGAGGGGTCTGGAAGTTCAGAAGAGCTGCAATCCTTTTGTCAATACACAGACCGTAGCGTGACTGAACAGACAGGCTCCATACCATCACTGGTCACATTCAGCGCTGCGTAGGAGTTGTCGCGATTCCATCCAGTAGCTTCGTAGAAGGCGCTGTGGACATAGTCCATAAACTCGCGCATTTCAGGCGTCTATTATCATGCCTCCCTAGGGTGACGACTTGTCACTCCGGAAGCAGAAGTTTTCAATAATTACTCGGGATGTTGAACCAATGGTATGATGAATGACGGAGGTTGATGTCTGGTTGACTTTGGGCGGGAAAATGTCGGCAACCTGGCATCATCGATACCCTATACTTCCAGTTCTTATGAATGAGACTGAACTTATAGAACATTACTCCAAGCCACGATTAAAATATCACAGTTTTGGTACTTTAGATGACGCAACTAGAGTACTGGAAGCTCTTCGATCGATGATCTTACTTATTATATATGTCATGAAACCAAGCTAGTTGGTTACGTAGGTACCTAAATGGTCAGAGCAGTCATTGAAATATACCTGGCAGTTACAAGGTTATATCGCAAAGATACTTAAGCATGATTACAGACTTGTAGGTATAAAATATTAAAAAAACACTAAAAGAATATAAAAAAGATAACATCAGAGAATTCTCACAATCTCTTTATATTATTATATTCTAATTCTCTATTGCTTAGTTAGCACTTAAGTAGTAAAATACATTACCTAGCCAGCCTCTAAAGGTGCTTGTGCTTTAACAACGTCACGACGACTACGAGCAATTACAGACAACCAAAAACATTATAAAAGCAATAAAAAAAGCCAAAAAAAAACAATTCAAAAGGCAAAAGAATCTCCGGTGCGGGGAGTCGAACCCCGCTCGCCGCGGATCTCATTACAAGGTAATTGAAAACGCGGAATGATAAACCGATACACCACACCGGACTGATTTGTGAAAGACACTGATATGTTTTTGGTATATAATCACAGGTCTATTTGCTGTCAGGCCAAACCTTATACCATACCCAAACTCTATCCACCAAATGGAAGCTCAAATGAATGAACAGAAATTGTGACGATAGAGGATTCAATTTTTCCGGGATTTGATTAATACGGGAGATACACTCTTATTGGTCTGCTTCTTTCTGGAAGGTAGTCTTCGCATTTATATTCTCCTGCTCTTACCTAATTTATCAAGGATACCTAGAGTAATTGAATGATGAACATGATTCTATGCAGCAGAGCCCACTAATAAAATATCCTTTTGACCCAAACTTCGCCTAGCTATAATTTAGTTTGATGGCTTGATAATTGTGCAATCGGTAGTAGAGATCACTGAAGTGAGGTGTTAGGGACGTGGGAGAATCTCTGCTTATGGAAACCACCCGGAGCAATGTAAGAAATCGTCAGGTAAGATGAACCATTGAATGTTTCCAAGGTCCAGAATCACCTGAGATATCCTAAATATGCCTTCCGGTCACCCCCTAGTCTCAACCCGTGTAGCGAACGTCGTTCGGCTACTTTCTTCTCTCAGGACTATCAGTTCAATAGCTTTTATGACATCTGCAAGCAAGTGCCCAGCTTATGCTGATCGCCTAATAGCCAAGCTATCGTATTAACTAGTCTCTCTGATCGTAGAAGGTCTTGTATGGCTTATACTGCAGGGCTGGTGATTGCTTCAGCACGGAAAAGCAGGCCATCCCATTGTCACCGAGCACTGAGAGCGGCAGAAACTTGGAAGATTTCACCGAAAGTTCGTGACGATAAGAAAAAGAGCAGCAATGTAATTTCAACGTATATCGAGTCTACAGATGTTCGAAAAACAGAGTTCGAAATGACTTCTGGCCTTGCTTTCCCAGAGTTCCATCCAGACTGGACGCAATGTTGCAGCCACAACACTGGAATTGTCAACTATTGATGACAATCTAAGAGAAGAATAGACAGCTAAATGGAAGCTAGTCATATCAAGATAAGAAAATGCACCAGGCTATTTCAGAATCACGAAACTCACAACAATGACGATGTGGACAAGTCACTTCTGTCTTAAGCTACTCTGATCTCTCATCTGTCGCACTCTTTGACTGATGCAGCCTTCGATAAATCTGTGAACGAGACTTTGCGACAGTCTCGCAAGCAACGATCCAAAGAGGCAGGTAAATGCGCTTGTGATGGGCCATGCCTTGACCAAACCCAGAGATCGACATAACTGATTCAAAATGCTTAAATGATTCATCTTGGATTTGGTGAGGCGTAATAGGTCACGCATAGGGGCAGGATTAGTTTGTCCCCTACTTACCTTTTGTCACCAGGAGGAATATCTCCGCCGGGTGAAGGGAACTGTTGACGCTTGAAGTAAGACACCTAGAAAAGTTTGAGATTTCAGTCAAAGGAACTAGGTTGGAATAGGGGCCGATCGACAATTGTGTAAGACGGGAGGTCAACTAGAACAACGGTAGAAATACTTGGCCTTGACTTCTGCTGCATGATGTTACCATGATATTATAGCAATATGCACATTTCGGGGGAACAACGAACCGAACTACCCCAGTAATGGCTAAAGTACCCCAAGCTTCACCTGCGTTTGGCTGAATTGTCTCACGCCCAAAATGTCATTCCACGTGGTGGCTTAATCATGCGGATTTAAGGAGTAAATGAGGGGGAATAACGCCTCCGGTGATGGTGTGCAATATCCAGACGAACTAGCTTAGTACTGCAACACAATTCCCGGGAAGAACTACTAGTGCGCCCGTGAGGCAATATCGTATGACTTTACGCAACTATCCTTTTTATAGCACTGTAATGGGAATGGTACGGGCCTAAGGACAACGGTAGATTCTTGAGGCGTTTGTCTTTAAGTGATGGAAGACAAGACCTAACTGTCATGCTGCATTCGAGGCCTCGAGATGGCTTCAAATCGAGGGATCATTGAATCATGGGTATGTGCTCGAACTATCGTTGTATTTCTTCTGTTCAACCTTAATTGCAATGAACTGATAGCAAAGTCTGACACTAGCCTAGATGACTCGTTCCAGGAATGAATCAAGTGTTTTGAGTCCAACTTGAACATCAGGCTGTAAGCCAGTTCGCCTTGCAAGGCCTGAGGATTCGTCTTGTATGTCGGACTAAGCTGTTCCGCGCAACGCAGAGGAAGTGGTTTCAGGTTCTGCGCCTTTGACACGATTAAATTATGGCTTGCCTGATAGACTGTTGTTCCACGTGGGAATGCCTTGCGACTACTGTCGGACAAAGTCGAGGCCGACGAGATTCTGATATATTTTGCTAAAGACCAGAGCCTTCATTGGCCATAGGAGGTTTACAGCCGCATACTTGACTTTGTTGCCCAGGGGGTGGTGATTCTGGATAATAGTTATGAGTCTCCGGAGTGTTTTGTGTGCTTCTCAACACAGCTCTTCGTAACGAGTAATCTCGCACTTGGAGCAATTTCAGCGATCGGCAAAATTCCAACGGGATTCTTATCTTGTCACAAGGCTTGTCAACCCCAGGCTCGCTTCCGACTGGAGATAGCGACGAAGCGCAATCTGGCCCCTGGTTCTAGTTCCGCACGGTCGTGAAGCTAGGCGCAATAACTAATGGAGCTAAACCCGCAGGACGAGATGCTTCTCGCTTTTCACGCCGTAGATCAAATATTCTTGGCCGATGTCACCGTGGTTCCCAGGAGATCGACAGCGAGTCAGGACGTTTGTATTCGTTATTGAAGGGTATAGGCGCTTGCAAGACGGCCCGTCTGGACAATATTGGCCTCTTCTCCTCGGATACCTCTAGTATCGGAACCTTGGGGCCATGAGAAATAGATGATAGCGTTATTGAATAACTAATCCATCAAGGCTACCAGCGGCAAAGCCTATGCCTGGCGAGCAAAACACAACCCCATACCAGCCCAAGGCCACGCCAAGAGGCTGCCTGTCTCGAAACAACAGACAAAGATTCATGACAATAGAGTTTAGGGGATCCGGGGTCTCATCGTTCCGGGAACTATTGTCGATTCTGGAGAAAGACAATTTATCTATCGTTCTCCCCCTCATTATACCCCTGTTTCTTGAACCAGGTCGCTGGGTCACTTGCAATGGCTTTCGAGTCACTGAGACAACAAAATGTGATAGAAGCACTGAAATGCAACCCAAAAGTCAAAGCAAGATGTGAGCCATTCTTCCGGAAATTGTGGATCCCCATCGACTAACTAAAGCGATTTTAGTTGTCGATCTCAGCCCTGTCCAAGGTCTGACTCGTGCACTAGATCCTACATAAGCAGCTAACATCGCAATCTTATCCGGACGTACGGAAGTTTTATATACGACCAGTATTCAGTTCAGGATACGACTTTGCTGAAACTGAATCGGGAGACGAGGAACAGACAGAAAGATCGGCATTTCATGGAGAAATGGGAATTACGGGGATCTTCCCCGGACTCAATGCATGTAAGTAAGTAAGTAATATCGTGGGTCAAAAAAAGCAATGAAGGGAAGAGAAAGGCCTATCAACAGCCAACAATCTTCATCGTCCGGACTAGACGCTCCAAGTCCAAGACCCTGTATTCTAGATGCGCCCCGGAATTTAACACTGAACTGAAAAATTGGCTGACAGGAGCTTTTGTGGCTTTCTGCAGTCCAGTTTCAGCGGCCATCCAACGCCACTGAAGTCTTCGTGTCTAGCGCATCATGTACAAGGACGTGGAGAGACAGAGTCAGTAGGGATTATGCCTGTTGATTGTACCAATGCACCAGATGCAAATTCCGCCACTGCAGATTCATTCAGCCACTAGCTTTAGTGTGTCCAGTATCTGTATGTACGACTCGGATCACCGCCTTCCACTAGCTTTTCTGAGGCCCCAGGGTTCTTCCCTTGTACCCGGCAAGCCTGGACCAGCATTGGATGCACAACTAACTCCTGCTGAGAATTGAATCTTGTTCTAGTGGACATTGGATCATCAGGCTATAAACTACTGCCCCCCTCGCATACAGGTCATTTCTCATGTTGTGCTGTGTTTCATATCGACTTCTACAGTTCCCGTTATCTGGGGTAACTTGATTTCACTCTCTTCATACGAACCAACCAACACCGGCGAGATCAAGTCACTCTCGTTCTATTGCTACTATGGCGACCGAACATGGCTTCCTCGTCCCTCCAAACTTTAAGGAGGAGCCTCCTTCTGACGACGATATGAATTTTGCTTCGATTATCTGGGGTTTGTCCCTGGGCGTCACCATCTTCAACTGCGGAAAAGCCATGCGTCAGACTCAAGCAGCAATCAGAAGGCGGAATCGATTGACTCTCTATATCATGTTTATTTGGCTCGAGGTCTGCTCCAGCACTGTTCTTGGAATAATGGTCTGGTTATACCTCCGTGGGATTATAAAACCGAGTTTCCAATATTACTTCTTTATCAGTACGTCACTCACACTTTTTCACTTGTCACATATTGACTCTTTAGTCGTCTTTTGGTCGATACAGGTTCAATGTCTGATTCAAATTATCATTAACCGAGTCAGCCTGCTCATGGTTGTCCGTCGAAATGGAACTGTACTCAAGTGGACTTGCTTTGGAATCCTCTTGGCCATCAACATCAGCGTTTTCTGTGTTTGGATTCCTGCACGCCTCCAAATTAGTGAAAAGTACATACATGTCAACGAAATTTGGGATCGTATGGAAAAGGTTCTTTTCGCCATTATGGACGCAGCCCTTAACTTTTATTTTATTTGGGTTGTTAAGCAGCGTTTGGTGGCAAACGGTCTTCAAAAGTACACCCGTTTGTATCATATGAATATGTTCCTCGTCGCAATCTCGATTGCCTTGGATGTAAGTTACGGCCTCTTAAGCTCGGTTTGCCACCTTGTACTAACTTTGTTCAAGATCCTCCTTATTGGAATGATGTCTTTACCAAACAGCTTCGTCTACGTCCAGTTTCACCCTCTTGTTTATCTCTGCAAACTTCACATCGAGATGAACATGGCAGACCTTATTGGCAAGGTCGTCCGAGCCGGTAACAACCAAGCAGATGGAACGCACGATTACAGCTCTCGCTCTCGGACTACTGTCAAAACTGGTACCCGACCTGCCGGAGCCAGTCGATTTGGAGGCGGTCTTACACGAACACATATCGAACTTGGCGAGGAGGATGAGATCGAACTCAAGCACCGCGAGAACCTCGAGGGAATTAAGAAGACTATTGTTACAGAGGTCATTCGATCACCAAACAGCGAAGATGACGAAATCATGGAACATCACGAGAGAGCAGTCAGCGAGGCAAGCTCTACAAATGCTCGCCACGAGCCTTATAGTATTGAACATGCGAAATAAGCGATTTAACCACTGGATACTGGGAACTTAACATTTACATATATAATTAGAGAGAGTTTCATCCTCTGTGTACCAACGATAGAATATAACGCAATTAAAGGGACTGCGCAGATGCATCGTGAAAACTCTTCAAGCCTAATGATGCACGACTTGCTTATGACAGCGAGAAAGCAGGGCAAGTCCCTGTTGAAGGATTTCAGCTGGCCCCCATCCATCTGCAGGTCCCTGTGAGGATCTCATGCAGTCCCCGCAAAGCCCTGACAAGGATGGATGGACGAAAGGGATGCAACGCCACCAGATCAGGGGGTTTTCTGGGGTAACAAAGATATCTCCCGCGTCTGGCGCGTGCAGCTGACGAGTTCCCATTGTCCGATTGTGACTGTGCAAGGATTAGTTTACATGGGGTTTGATACGAGTGCCAACTCATCCTCATTTTTGAAGCTGCACGACTCATACCCATTTCTCAATGTTGGCTACCAACAGCCTCACATGGCAAAGACTTTATATTTCCCATCATATATCCTCTTCTCGGTCCCGAGTTTTGTTGTTTGGCTCTTTCTGGAAATAAGGCTTCTGGGGAGAAACCGTTTCTAATAAGCCTCTCGACTAATATCGCGCTTGCGTATCTTAGTTCCGCTTGCGGACGATGGGATGAACGATCCCTCAAAAAGGTATGGTCATGGCGCTATCCAGAGATGGCATATACTAAGCAAGTTGGGATGATTAAAAGTTGGGGAAAAGTGATTGATCGTAACAAGCAAATACTTTGCAGTCGACAATCTCGGTCTTGTCACCATTCCCCGGGCCCAAGAGACAAGAGCTCAGACATGAGGTAGTGGCTTTCTTTAGCAGACGCCACCGTCGTTAATAACGCCATGCAGGGTTCCAGAACAACTTCACTTCCCGCAGGTTATTGGTCTCTTGCTGCCCAATGCCTCTGAATACCCGGTCAGATAATAGTACATACATATTACATTGCAAGGCTCATTTGATTCCGGAAAGACCCCTTTATGTATCGAGTTTCCGCACCTGTACATCAAATACACAAGTCACTCTCCCCGCGATGATCTCCCCTGGTTACATTACCGAGCTCCTCCCCATGTAATAGCAGGAGAAAGTTTCGAAGTTTTGAGACCACACCAATTGCCTTGACAAAAACACTCAGAGTGACAAGATGAACTGCTCAAGGTTGATGGCCCTGGCCTCAACTTCGTCCAGATCCTTCCGATCAATACGCGCAAGCTCGATATGTGCTCGTATCTCAGCAACTTGTTTACCAATATCAACCAATGCCTTTCGATTCTTCGTGAACTGTTCAATCATCTCGGTGTGCATGTTTTGGATTTGCTTCGTCGTCTCGGTGTGCATCTTGCGCATTTCATCCGAAACACCCCGTTTCGATTCGGTTGTCACATTGGAAATGAAATCTTTCAACTCGAGGAACCGCTTGTTTGAAAGTGCAGTCTGGGCAGAGTCGTCCTCAGGAGAAGATTTGTCGCTAGCCAAAGATTCAACGTCTGCTTCGTACATAGCGCCAGGACTGGCGCATGGATTTGGTATGTCGGGACCATAAGTAGACACATCTACTAGTGCATTACTGGACCTTGACTTCAGAAACTTGCTGTAAGAAGAACTGTGAGGTTCTCCAAGAACCATGCCTCGCATTTTCGACTCGACCTCCTTCAAACGCTGAAGGGAAGGCCTGTCAGGTTCAGTGGAGCGTGGCTGGTTCAGGCGAGGCTCGAATGAAGGGATTTGGCATACAGTACCATCTGATAGGAAGTTAGTATACGAGAAAGCCATGTCCTGCAGGGCATGTCTCACCGAGGGTGTAGTCCTCCTGTTTGAGGGACAAGTCGCTAGGGTTGATCTTATCATCTTCCTCTAGCCTTTTCTTCTCGAAGCAAGGAGTCACAACCTTGAGCTCGAGTTTCTCGTCGGCGTGTTCCTTTGGAGCCATACAAGTAGCGTTGGGAACAGGACCGGTGAAAGCACTGAGATCTATACCTGGATACTTTTCCATGAGAGCAAGTCTGAGAGCTGGAAGTTTCTGATCAGGGTATATGCATCGGAGGATAACCCAGAGTCCAAAGGTGATATCGCGTTTGTAGAGTTTGTGTTTACTAGGGACCTTTCGGTTTGTAGGGTTAGTTCGCACCTCAGGGAGGAGGCGGTAGATATGCATCTTGTCTTGAGGGCTCCATCCCGAGGCGAACATCTCCCAAACCTGTTTGAGTCGCCTGAGAGTCGCCTGGTCTTCAGGCTCTTGCGACAGCCAAAGCGAGGTCAAGTTTGGGAAAACCAAGTCTGCGACATTTTCGCGTGTTGAAGGGGAAGCAGTCTCTTGTGCACTCTGCTTTTCGACCTTGCGATGCAGTCAGTAGGGGTGTATCGATGAGTAACTTGGTATCGTACCTGCTGGGGTGATTCCATCTTGCATCCGGACAGCAGCCAGTTGCGAGTCGACGGAAGTTAGTCACAACACTTCAGAAATCAATCCGAATGCGAGAATTGTCCTCGCCAGAACGCAAGATGATTGAGGAGGAGAAATCTAGAAACCAGTGTCGCATTCCTTTGTTTTTCTGTCGTAGACGCGTCTATGTTTGCTATATTACCTCGAGTCGAAGCGGGCAGTGCTTATCACTTGGCAAATGCTTTACCTCTCCCTACAGATCAAATAGATAGCCCGATAATAAATGTTCATCGAACCCTAGCCTAGATAGGTAGACAACTCTCTTTGTTAGATAAGAAAGAGTTGACATGAGCCTGACTGAGAAAACCTAGTAGTAGATCTTTAATTATTTTAGTATTAAAGGCATTAAACTTATATAGCTCCTTTTAGCTTCTATTAACTACCTATAACACATCCTGCACGTCAAAGACTTAGGTACCGTAGGTAAGTTATACAGCTAACGCAGTAGACTTCTAGATAACTACCTACCTTACCTTAGGTAAGCTATTCATGTAACCCTTTAGGATTGATGTCATAAGCTTGAGTTACTGCAGGCGGTTTGGATACAAGAGATGCTCTTGTCATGAACTGCCAGAGCGTTGTTGCCCAACATAGGTCAGTAGGTAGTAGCATTTGCTCTTCCCGGTTGATAGAAAGCCTATATGAACAGAATTCTCCTTCCCATTGTGCCTCATGGGATCAAGATCAAAACAGCAACTGCGGTTCCCATACCTCAACATCTATCACGCTCTTCTCTCATTGTAAATCAAGACCATCTTTCATCATTCACAGGTCTATCTTTATTCTTCAAAATAAACATCGTTCAACATGGCCCCACACCGAGAATCCGAAAAGCCCGACAAGTCTGGTCCTGTAATATCTACAAAAATACTTGGCGCAGAGAATGGGAGAGTAACAAAGCCCTTGAATAGTGCGCCGCGCCCCAGTCAGTTCATTCAATATGCAACTCGACAACCATCACAGGAGCCACTCGAAGCTGCGGAAGTGAAAGTCAAGGAGGAGATTGTCTCTCCTTCTACCACCAACATTGAGCCTCGGAGACTTGCCCATCGCCACTCGAAGAGCTTAGGAGATTATCTTGGTCATTCTGACCCCCAATCTTACCCAGCAGCCCGGGCTTCACCCGATACAAATCTGCCCCAGCCCTATCAACCTTCGGCTGTACATGCACACGCTCCTACGACGACATTTCTACCTCACGTAGCACCATATCAACCTTCGACAATCCCAGATCAAACAGTACCATATCGGACAGTACCATATCAACTTCCGCCTGTGTCTCTTATATACTCAGCTGCACTAAATCGGACAGTACCATCTCAACTACCGCCTGTGCCTTTTACATACCCAGCTGCACCAAATCGGTATCTCAACCCAAACGAAGTGTCTGGTGCCCAAACTAGCATATCACAGCTCCAGAACAATAATCAATTGAGACTGATACTGGAGAGGTCCCAGGCTATAGCTCGCTCTATCAGAAGCGACGCCGAGGAACTAGACCGCATGATTGCCTCATTATCAGTACAATTACCAAGCCCGAGCAGACGTTTCTAGAGAAACCAGTGATGGGGAGCAACTGTTTTACCGCATGGCATAGCACATCTATAGCTTAAAAAAAGATCATTAATAATGCAGTGCTTCCCAAACTACTACTGCTGATGTGAACAGAATATATTTGAAACTTCTTGAATCGATGAGTAGAATAGACCAGACGAATATAACCAGGTATCTTAGCATTCCAGTTTCCTTGAGTACCAGAACGTCACCTCATCCTTCTCTCACCAACGTCGAGAATTGGCTAGCCCAACGACCTTGAAGCAGCCCTTGCCTGCAAGGTTTCCCTTTTGTCGCTACGGAAACTCCAAGATAGGTGAATGCTGGACTATTAAAGAGGTTATCTGAGGCCCGTGAAGTGCCAGCCAACACAGTCAACCTTTCCAGTTGCTGGCTTGGCGAAATAACTCAAGCAAATGAAGGGAAACGGCCATGATCGATACGTGTGGCTATGGTCTTGTAACAAAATACGGCTACACAATCCGAGGAGTATGAGTATTGCTATAGTGTCATAAACTTGGGAGGTTACTGCAAGGCTCGTATTCAATTAGATACGCAGCAGGTATTACTCTTCATCTCCCTTAAGCTTCAGAGTCTCGATATTGTATAATGGATAGACTTTCACAGCCCCCTTCTTCTCTAGCAGTAAAGTTTCCCCAAACACCCAAGTAACTCCAATTCGAGCTTCCACTCCCATCACGGCAACCTTCTCCTAGTGTTCGGCCCGTCCACCGGTCAAGTCCGATTTTGACGATCTCGATACCCCTAGACCTTCTAGAAACGGTCTACCCTTCAACTCAAAAAGGTTCTCTCACAAGCAAAAATAGAACATTCTGGGTTTGAGGTGTGGAATGATCTGGCGGATATGACGTTTGTGGTAGAAAAAGATCGAAGATATGTTACCCACTTGCCTTGTATGGAAGAAATTTGTTGCTCTGTGCATTATTCCCGGAGGTTAGTCCGGCGCTTTGCTAGGACCTGGACTTAGTGCAGTTTTTTTCGTCTTCGGCTTAAAAATTTGCAACACCATCGTGAACGGATGAGGCCGTTGTCGGAAAGAGGTTCTCACTTTGACTCATCCATTTCACTAGTTCAGTATCGCGATACTCATCTGCCAAAGGTGTGCCAATATGGCTTCAACCTATCAGTGTCTCTTGTGCAGCCTGATCTGGCAATTCCTTATCTCCCAAGCCTCGTTATCATTCCCCGGCATGGGAACTTATCTCTTGACCCCGGAATCCCCAGAGTTTGAGTCTCGGTAGAATGATCAGAGATAAGGCTAATACTGTTCAAATCCGGGCAGCTCTGCAATTGGGTCATACACTTGCCTTATCTCTCTAACAGTTGGATGTCCTACATACATGTCTTGCATATAGTCTATTTGGATCTGAGACCATTGCTGGGATACAGATGACAGACAATACATTGAACTGCGAGACAGAGGTTGGTCACATGATCGGAGTTCTACTTCGAACGCCGTAAAAACAACTACATGCTTGTGTTTATATAGGCATCATCTATCCAGAGTTTGTCGATTAACCCGGGAGATACCTGGCATACACGAATGCAAATGATTGAATTGATTCAGGTCACCAGCAGCCATAAAAACATGTCATGTGGAATCTTGTTCGACGCCCAGAAAGAAGTGGCTTTCGGAGAACAAATCAACGTTATTCCCGGACAGGCAGTGGCATCAGGACTGCATTGAAACCAGCTGGTGTCCATTCCATTGAAGTGAATTTCCATTGCTAAACTGGCATCACGGCTAAGCTTAAGCACCCTCTGTAACATCGCAAATGGAAAAGTCGGATGTGTTCTCATATCATCTTGTCGGCTAAGCTAGACATTGAAAAGTGAAGGGTTGTTATGACAAGTCTATTCTTGATGGCACGTTTCTGTTGAGCGTCCCAAGAAACAGTCGATTGATGCACGGACGTGGCCGGTGGAAGATTTTAGACACACGACGCACAGGCCCCCTGGCAGCCAGAGAGGTCACTGTCGGCAGAGAAACATCCCTGGGAGTATGTGTAATTGCAAGGATACGGTTCAAACTTCAAGGTACCGTAAGCACTGTGTGAAAACAGAGGAGCCTCAAGCCCGCCAAATCGCTTGGTTTCTTATGAGAAGGGCAAGTGAGAGAGCACTTTACAACGCAGACAAGTTTAAGCCAACTGTCTCGAGGCGTGGACATCACGGAGTTGTGTTCCGTATATTGAAATGTTGTCGGGTACTGTACCGACCGTCATTAGCTACAGTCTCTGCCGCTCAGCCGGCTGAGCCCAGACCAACGCCGAAAGACAAATTTTGGTACGTGACGATCGATCTGGAAGTAAGTTCATGCGAATTGAGCCTCATCGGCTGATGAGCTTCGATCGCTCACCGTTACAGCTTTTGGTTGCAACCGTGCTGAAGCCAAGCTCAAGCTTTATTGCAATTACCTCGTCAATACATCTGCCGTGGAGCCTAAGAGCCCAACTTATTATCTTTGTTGATGCCAGATGGGTCTTTGTTGAAGGCTATTGCATGTTTGTGACTCTGTTAACCCAGACCGCTTCGATTTATTGGTTTCAGGAGTCGTGATGCTAGGTACTGAACACTCCTTGCATTTTCGTTTGTCGGAATGAGACGCTTCACATCGGAACGCTGAGAGAACAAGACGGGCCGCCAGATCGCCGTGAAGTAGAAAGGTCCTTGTCAAGGGAGTTCCGAATCCACCTGAAGTCTCAACTCGTCTTGTGATGCTCCAGGCCCCATTGTAAAGGAGGATCCAATGGTATAATTATAGCGTAAATTTGCACCTTGTTCCAATGCGGCTCAAAACTGGCCCGCGCGTTTGTCTGAGCAAATTGAAGGAAAATTTTCTAGAGGCGTGTAACTAGCAAGACGGTCCGCAAATGTTTATTCCTAGCTGAGTTCAAGGGTCGCCAAGAAAACATCTTGGATAGTTTTCTATGATGCGATGGTCTATCGAAAATGGTGCAAGTAATGGCGAATATTATCGGTTAACCGCGAAATCATTTGCACCTGAAAAATGCTACAAGCCAGCCATTGAGAAACGAGGACCAGCGGCAAAGCTGAGACCTGAAAACACGTTGCGCTGGTTTGAGCCGTGATTGCACCATCGTGACGGCGCCCTTCCCGAGATGTCGACGTACCAAGGTCACTGACAGGGCTGAGCAGGGAACGCGCAAGGACTTCCCACGATGGGCACGGGCTGCGAATTGAATGTTGGCTTGGTGTTCAGGGGGGTTCCAACTTTTAGGTAATGGCTAGAGACCGATGCATGATCTTCAGGAACGGACAATGCGTTATATGTTTGTACCCTGGCATAGAAGCGATGCTCGTTGAATCGAATCAATTTTTAGTCAAGAGCCGCATCATCTGAGATGAGGCTCTCCTGCTTCGGTCTCGACCGACGATTCTGGTGGTGTGCACAGTGATACTTGGTGATCTCGTGTTAGACCAGAACGTGGCATGAAGACGAGTTAACGAATCAACAGTGAGCTCTTGCGTAAGTGAGAGAGCTTGAGTGTGTGTGGGACTTCGACTGTGGCGATTTGCAGTACCAAAATTGATGCCAAGATGGTGTTGCTGCTCCACTTTCAACGACACGAGTTGACGAGGGCATCTAGAATCAATCCCTTGAGACTTCCTTGAATCTTCGATTTTGGAGGCGGGGAGTCGTTTGGCGCTTCCTTGGGGTAGGGAGTAGCCGCGGCTAACAAGCGGATGCCGGAAGCTTTGTTATGTGTCTATGCATCAGATTTCGGGAGTTGTTGAAGAAGAATAGAGTTCAGGAAGACGAGATATGATCCCCTGAACTCGGTTTACACGGCAATTGCATTGCTGTAATGTCGTTCCGTTTCATGTCTGAGTTTGACACGATATGATTACGATCTCGATTTCGAGTATTTCGATATCGACACAGTGGGTGACGCAAGTTGCCTCAACATGATGAAGTCAACGTGTAAGCTCTCGATAGTATCGACAGGTTCGTATAACTCGTGCTTCAGACCGAGCAACATAGTTCAACCACGTGTTTCGACTAAGACCATTCAGTCACTGATGCTGATACATACAGTCGTTAATTACGGAACGTTTCTCACCGGGTAACGGTGACACCCAGCAAGGTGAATGCTACCCTGCAATGGTGAGAAAGACTCATTTTCAGGAACCCTGATGATGGGTCAAAAGTGCTTCACGATGCCACAATAGGTGGCTTGATTGGGGGCGTGTGGTCTAATTGTCCCCGGAGGTACCAAGCCAATTGGGCGTCATGGTGGACAAGATCCAAAAAAATCCGTTTCTGATGCTTGACCCATCTCCAATAAAAAGCTTGGTCTCTTTTCCAGATTGAAGTTTTGAATCAAGAAACGACAGCCTAAGTTGGCTTAGTTTTGGAGTCAGGGAGCAGAAGGTCAATTCTCTCAGAGATTTTCCTAGGATCTTGGGGTGTTGATGACACCGTTAAACCTGGAACTTCTTGGAAGCTGAACAGAAGGAATTTGCTTGGTGAAAAGAATCCACATCAGGATACGTACCTGTCGCGTATAAGTTTTTCATTGGCCAAGTTCCAGCCGCGGTCACCTCTTGGCTTCTCTCACCTTAACATACGGTCAGCGACGTCCATTTGACTGTAAGAAAAAATCTTCATCTTGTGGAGACATTTCCCCACTGTGTTTCTGCCGTTTTTTGCAGTAGGAATTGCCTTTCAAGGAATGATCCACACCGTGCGCATTGGAAGTTCATGAGATAATAGTTGCAGCGTCTAATACGTAAATCTTTGATCAGCAACAGCCGCATACCGTTTTTACTTAATGGATCGGACTTATTGTGGAACCAGCTCAAAAGAACTCCCAAATGTTCTCTTTTTCTCTCCTCCAGGCCTGGCTTTGTTCAGTGGGGCCGGGACCGGAGATGGAAATCATCACACCTTGCTTTACCTGTAACTGATGAGAGTGACAAAATTGAGGTTAGTGACTTTCATAGTTAATTGATGATGTCTACATGATTCATGATGGAAAAGTGAATGCAATTCTTTACCCACATGCAGCTCCAATTTCATAGCCCACCTTTCAGAACATCTCCGAATTGTTCAGCCACATAGAATTTGATCAGATAAGTCCATCATGTACTATTGCTACTGTATTGATTCCATCTACCGGTAGTTACGAAGCTTAAACTCTGAGTCGACCGAGGTTTGATCCCGTGCTGATCTCACTGAACTCTCAGGTATACGTTAAGTGGGCAATGCATTCTCGTATGTTAATTTGCCCATTGCCGCTCGTTTCTGTTGGCCGACACTCGGAGTTGGCCTCCCAGGCCTCTCAGCCTATAATTACCCTTTCTAGGCAATACAACTCACAGGGATTGGATGATGTGTTTCGCTTGGTTCTCTTCTCTTCTCTTCTCTCTCTGCTAGCAGTGTCACCCACAGGGGGGTTCTTACTTGTAAAACAGCACCTGATGTTCCTCTCGACAGGGCATTCGAGCGCATACACCGCTTATAATAAAAGCTTCAGGGTGTCATATCTTCTGAAGTTGGCATCCACTTCACATGTCCTGAAGAAGCAACACATTAGTTTTGGAGTAGGAAAAAGTATCCGTTCCCTGTTCCCGTTGGGTTCTATGACTCTATGGCGTGCAATCTCCCTGAAGGCTCTCTGGAGAAGTTTTTGGTGAAGTCTAGCGCTGGAACTGGAAATTTATGGCGCTACAGGTCACTAACCGCCCTTCGACAATCCTTCCATCAGCGCTGTTGCTTAGCCGCACGTGGCCGTGGTGATGCTGTGTCTGCCATTCCTCGGGTAAATTTCCAGATTTCCGAGGATAGACCTCAACACCGAGGAAAGCACATCATCACGAAGCAAGCATCAACGAATTCCATCATATTGATTGATATACGGCAATGGCATAGTTTGGCATTGATAATCAACAAATTGCTTATCTGGGAAATAGCATCAGACGAGAAGTATGCAGCCCAAGACTGGCTGGTGATTTGCTCTGCCGCGTCATGTGCCGCTGCATCGAATCATATTTTGCTGGGCTGATGCTGGTTTCTGATGTTGCGGCTGGTCTTCTCGATCCTTTCCGTCAGTTGTTCCCGAGGAAAACTAACGCTGACACTGCCAAGGGGATGTAACAAAACTTAGGACCTCTATCCTAGGTGATAAAAAGCCTTAGGTA